>JAUPFT010000020.1:13307500-13347500 GCA_036936625.1 Parnassius smintheus behrii | reverse complement strand
ACACACACACACACACACACACACACACACACACACACACACACACACACACACACACACACACACACACACACACACACACACACACACACACACACACACACACACACACACACACACACACACACACACACACACACACACACACACACACACACACACACACACACACACACACACACACACACACACACACACACACACACACACACACACACACACACACACACACACACACACACACACACACACACACACACACACACACACACACACACACACACACACACACACACACACACACACACACACACACACACACACACACACACACACACACACACACACACACACACACACACACACACACACACACACACACACACACACACACACACACACACACACACACACACACACACACACACACACACACACACACACACACACACACACACACACACACACACACACACACACACACACACACACACACACACACACACACACACACACACACACACACACACACACACACACACACACACACACACACACACACACACACACACACACACACACACACACACACACACACACACACACACACACACACACACACACACACACACACACACACACACACACACACACACACACACACACACACACACACACACACACACACACACACACACACACACACACACACACACACACACACACACACACACACACACACACACACACACACACACACACACACACACACACACACACACACACACACACACACACACACACACACACACACACACACACACACACACACACACACACACACACACACACACACACACACACACACACACACACACACACACACACACACACACACACACACACACACACACACACACACACACACACACACACACACACACACACACACACACACACACACACACACACACACACACACACACACACACACACACACACACACACACACACACACACACACACACACACACACACACACACACACACACACACACACACACACACACACACACACACACACACACACACACACACACACACACACACACACACACACACACACACACACACACACACACACACACACACACACACACACACACACACACACACACACACACACACACACACACACACACACACACACACACACACACACACACACACACACACACACACACACACACACACACACACACACACACACACACACACACACACACACACACACACACACACACACACACACACACACACACACACACACACACACACACACACACACACACACACACACACACACACACACACACACACACACACACACACACACACACACACACACACACACACACACACACACACACACACACACACACACACACACACACACACACACACACACACACACACACACACACACACACACACACACACACACACACACACACACACACACACACACACACACACACACACACACACACACACACACACACACACACACACACACACACACACACACACACACACACACACACACACACACACACACACACACACACACACACACACACACACACACACACACACACACACACACACACACACACACACACACACACACACACACACACACACACACACACACACACACACACACACACACACACACACACACACACACACACACACACACACACACACACACACACACACACACACACACACACACACACACACACACACACACACACACACACACACACACACACACACACACACACACACACACACACACACACACACACACACACACACACACACACACACACACACACACACACACACACACACACACACACACACACACACACACACACACACACACACACACACACACACACACACACACACACACACACACACACACACACACACACACACACACACACACACACACACACACACACACACACACACACACACACACACACACACACACACACACACACACACACACACACACACACACACACACACACACACACACACACACACACACACACACACACACACACACACACACACACACACACACACACACACACACACACACACACACACACACACACACACACACACACACACACACACACACACACACACACACACACACACACACACACACACACACACACACACACACACACACACACACACACACACACACACACACACACACACACACACACACACACACACACACACACACACACACACACACACACACACACACACACACACACACACACACACACACACACACACACACACACACACACACACACACACACACACACACACACACACACACACACACACACACACACACACACACACACACACACACACACACACACACACACACACACACACACACACACACACACACACACACACACACACACACACACACACACACACACACACACACACACACACACACACACACACACACACACACACACACACACACACACACACACACACACACACACACACACACACACACACACACACACACACACACACACACACACACACACACACACACACACACACACACACACACACACACACACACACACACACACACACACACACACACACACACACACACACACACACACACACACACACACACACACACACACACACACACACACACACACACACACACACACACACACACACACACACACACACACACACACACACACACACACACACACACACACACACACACACACACACACACACACACACACACACACACACACACACACACACACACACACACACACACACACACACACACACACACACACACACACACACACACACACACACACACACACACACACACACACACACACACACACACACACACACACACACACACACACACACACACACACACACACACACACACACACACACACACACACACACACACACACACACACACACACACACACACACACACACACACACACACACACACACACACACACACACACACACACACACACACACACACACACACACACACACACACACACACACACACACACACACACACACACACACACACACACACACACACACACACACACACACACACACACACACACACACACACACACACACACACACACACACACACACACACACACACACACACACACACACACACACACACACACACACACACACACACACACACACACACACACACACACACACACACACACACACACACACACACACACACACACACACACACACACACACACACACACACACACACACACACACACACACACACACACACACACACACACACACACACACACACACACACACACACACACACACACACACACACACACACACACACACACACACACACACACACACACACACACACACACACACACACACACACACACACACACACACACACACACACACACACACACACACACACACACACACACACACACACACACACACACACACACACACACACACACACACACACACACACACACACACACACACACACACACACACACACACACACACACACACACACACACACACACACACACACACACACACACACACACACACACACACACACACACACACACACACACACACACACACACACACACACACACACACACACACACACACACACACACACACACACACACACACACACACACACACACACACACACACACACACACACACACACACACACACACACACACACACACACACACACACACACACACACACACACACACACACACACACACACACACACACACACACACACACACACACACACACACACACACACACACACACACACACACACACACACACACACACACACACACACACACACACACACACACACACACACACACACACACACACACACACACACACACACACACACACACACACACACACACACACACACACACACACACACACACACACACACACACACACACACACACACACACACACACACACACACACACACACACACACACACAACTCAGCTTAGTTTTTTTCGTTTTGCAACGAAATTTTCTATATTTCATTTTTAGTGACTTTGGCAAGCACATGTGTATAACAAAATGTTCGTGTGTAAAAACAATGTCGATGGGAAAATGAATGAGATTATAATATTGAATTAAAACTATTATTTACACCATATTTTTGTAGTTACCTGATTTATTTCTCATGACGAACACAGTCGCAGGCCCTATAATCGAGATCGCAAAAAATACCCAAATTATCCTGTGAATTCTCCCAGGCATTATGATTTATATATATTAAAAAGACCATATATATTTTTAATTTTATCTTATTGTACTTTTTATTAACTAAATATTATAATCTCAATATATAAAAATAAATTAAAGTTGCATTAAACGCGATAAAATCCGTAAATAATAGTTTTATTCAATGTGTAGTGTTCGCGTAAATTTAAGAAATCATTATGAGATTATAATATTTAGTTAATAAAAAGTACAATAAGATAAAATTAAAAATATATATGGTCTTTTTAATATATATAAATCATAATGCCTGGGAGAATTCACAGGATAATTTGGGTATTTTTTGCGATCTCGATTATAGGGCCTTCGACTGTGTTCGTCATGAGAAATAAATCAGGTAACTACAACAATATGGTGTAAGAAATGGTGTTCTTGAATTGCTAAGTCATATTTAGGACTTAAACAACAGAACTCAAAAAGTTGTTATCAACGGTAAGACTTTTTTTGGATCGGCAGTATCAATAGGTGTTCCTCAGGGCTCAATTCTTGGCCAATTCCTGTTTTTAATTTATATTAAACGACTTAACTTTTGCTGATGATACTCATTGATTTTGTACCTTAACCGTCAGTTAGTAAAATATGACAAAGTCAATAATGATATATCTCAAAAAGTTTATTGGCTTGGCGCAAATAATTTGCTTTTAAATGGAACTAAAACAAAATATGTTATATATTTATATCACCGACTGTTAAACGTATAAATGCTAATGATCTTTTGAGGGATGGAGACCTTTTTTTGCGCCCGAAGCAAATAGGGGTCACCCTCCGGTAAACGGGGGGAGGGGAGGTGGTAAATGCTCATAGCATACCACGCAGCCGGCTGCTTGGTTATGTGAAGACTTTTACCCACTAAACACCACCTTTTGGGATTGGCTTATAGATCTGGTGAGAGATTTTTAAGCCGTAAACGGACGCGACCCTCCTTGTGTGAAAGGAGGGCGAAGGATGGAGACTTGGGACTTGTTAATACCGCAAGCTTCAAAATTCACATTTATCTATAGTAGGAAGCACACTTAGTGTTGCAGCATATGCTGTAAAAAGATAATGAGTCTTACTTGTGTTGAAATAGCTGATTACATGCATTAATTTGTTTGATAATTTCCGTAGCATAAAGTAATATGGAATCTTTCTATGTGGTAATGCGACTGGCATTGAAATTATCCTAGTTTTCCAGTGTAGACCCATAACAGTATATTTTAACCTAACACAAAAACAAAAATTGTTTTAATAAAAATTGTAATATGCATTCTGTGAATACAAGGACTCGACTCTACTACTCTATTACTAATAAATTAGGAATTTCTTCATGGGACATTGCATATGCTATTAAAACAAACTTTCGACTAATATGAATGCCTATACATCAAAGGGAATCCATGTTTTATTAAACAAAAGCTTTATGAAAGGGCTTATTATACTGAATGATTTTTTTACTATCTGGAAAAAATAGTGTGTAACAGATGAAATGTATAAAATCCTATGGCACTGAAATTTAACATTTTTTATTTTATTTTACATTAACATATTATGAAATTGATCTATCAATAAATACTGCTAATTGGGTACGTATTATTTTAATTTCTATAGTTTTTAATTGACTCATTTATTTAGTTCAATAATTTTGTTGTTACTTTTTTAGTACCGAAAGCTTATTTCAAATTATTAATATTTATTGATAGATCAATTTCATAATATGTCGATGTAAAATAAAATAAAAATCTAAAATATCAGAGCTATAGGCTTCTATTCCGTTTTTTAAAGAATATTAACTATGCTATAAACATTACTAATATTCACCTTAACCACTCGTGGTAAGCTTAAATTGCTTGTGTTACGAGTGGTTCACGCCAGTAGTCGAATGGCGGATTCGAACCCACGACCCTTTTGAGTTCGCGGTCCGCGCCCTGCCATTAGGCTACCGTCGCTTCAAATCGTCAAAAGTCGTTCACCTGTTACATCCTATTTTTTCCGGACGATAAAAATAATTAACCAGTATATTAAATAATACATGACTGGGACCCCTGGGAATGTGGTGATCGCTACCATACTGTTTCTAATATAATTCAATTATGCTATTACATTGTAAACTAACATAAATTATGACTTTAAAAAAGTGTTCTTCTCCGGTTTCTTGCTGGTTTCTCCTAGCGAAAAGGTTTTTTCCGAATCAGTGATAAAAGAATGATTGATATTTAGTAAGTATTACTTGTATTCTATGTTGAATAAAAAATACATTGTTCTACATACGAGGGTGGATTGAAAAGTACTAGGCCTAACACAGATCCATTCAATTCTAAAAATCAAATCTACCCACATTATTTAGTTCAGTTCAGACTAGTTCATTGTGTGAAGTTCGAAACGTGTGCGATAATTAGTTGTGATTTTATAAATTTATTAACAAAATAATCGGACATAATTTCCGCGAATGGAGCAAATCGAGTAGCGTGCCGTCATTAAGTACCTCCATAAGAAGGGGCTATCATCAAAAGCCATCCATGATGACATGGTCAGTACATTAGGCGATTGTGCTCTGTCATATTCATCCGTCAAAAAATGGATAGCAGAATTTAAGCGTGGTAGAGAGAGTGTGAAAGATGAACCCCGCTCTGGAAGGCCTTCGACGTCAACTACTGACGAAAATATTAAAAAAGTACTTGATTTAATAATGGGAGACCGCAGATTAAAAATTAGAGAGATAGCCGAGATTATAGGCATCTCTTATGAACGAACTCAAAACATCATTGTCAATGAGTTGGGTTTCCACAAGGTGTCTGCGAGGTGGGTTCCGCGACTGCTTTCAGTTGAACAAAAAAGGACGCGATTGACTATTTCACGCGACTGTTTGGAGTTATTTGAAGCCGATGCAGATGATTTTTTGAATCGTTTTGATACTATGGACGAAACATGGGTTCATTACTGTACACCGGAAACAAAACAACAATCAAAACAGTGGACAAGACCTGGTTCACCACCCCCTAAAAAGGCTAAGTCGATTTTGTCGGCAAATAAGGTGATGGCTTCAGTATTCTGGGACTCGAAAGGTGTGATTATGATTGATTATCTTGAAAGGGGTCAGACTATAAACTCTGATTACTACTGCACCTTACTACGTCGTTTACGAGAGGAAATAAAAAAAAAACGTCGAGGAATGCTCAGAAGAAAAGTCCTGTTTCATCAAGATAACGCCCGTGTTCACACGTCAGTACAGTCAATGGCTGAAATTCACAACTGTGGCTTTGAACTGTTACCGCATCCGCCGTTATCACCTGATCTGGCACCATCAGGCTTCTTTCTGTTCCCTAACCTAAAAAAGCACTTGGAGGTCAAAGATTTTCGACAAACGACGAGGTCAAAGCAGCTGTAGATGCATATTTTGACTCTAAGGAAGAATCATTTTTTTTCAACGGTCTAAATGCTTGGAAGGGGAGGTGGCAAATGTGTATTGAACTTGATGGTGATTATGTAGAAAAATAAAAATATAAATGATTTAGTATGTGTTTATTTTCTTGGTTAGGCCGAGTTCTTTTCAATCCACCCTCGTATTTTATATGTCATTAGTCCCCTGCTGAACTGCAGGCCTTTTTGGAACATTTCCTTCTACGAGGAGAGCCACGCTGCACGTTTATAATAGTTGTAGCACGAATTTATCGGCTCGACCGGGGCGGGACCACGCTCTCACAGAATACAAGCGTAAAGCAGTGTAATGCTACTGTGTTTCGTATGGTGAGTGTAGAGAACCGGATACCCTTTTTACAGGAATCGGGGCATTCAATCTTAGACCTCAGGGGTGACAACGCATTTGCATTTTGATTCTTAGTTGAGGATAAATGTGTCTATGAGCCACAGCATCCACTTACCATCAAATGGACTGTGTGCTCGTTTGTCACCCAATGCTATAAAAATACATGATTTCTGGACCTTGATAACAGCCTACCGGGTCTAAATGTGGTTCTAAACCACCTGGGGGCCCATTCAAACACATACAAAAAAAAGTAAACGAAATTGGTCGTGCTGTTTTTGAGTTTTAGTGATACTAAGGACGGTTTTAGATATCGACCGACCGTCGGTCGCGCTTGCCATTTGTATGAAAATTGACACACTACAGTGCTCGACCGACCGTACGCACGCGTATATTGCTACGCACTGCGTACGAGTACTAGACGTGGGCGTTATTTCACGTCACTAGATACAGTAACTGGCTACGCGGCATGTAACCGAATCACTAGTTTCGAGTCATGTTACAAGTAGTGATTTTTGTAAATGCGTGATTATGATTACTGTTAACCATGGTTATTGCGGGAGTCGTCTGTCGGTCGCTCAAGCGCAAAGGGCCACATGTTGCATACAACAATAAACAAAACATCGTAAGTGACAGTATTATTGTACGTTTAATTTTCATACATAAGACTATAGACGTAGACAATAAAATAGAGTAATCTCTGTTTGTAAATAATTTCAACGGTTTGCGATTCCGGGAAGCGAGTCACATTGAATTTAACTAAAATAATTTTTAAAACATTTTTGACTGAGTCATGATTCATGAACTCGTTTATTCATAAAATTAAAATAAAACGAAAAAATGTATATAAAAAATTTAAAAATTTAAATGTTTATAATATTATAAAACTTAAACACTGTGTGTAAATAGCCAAACAAACAAACAAATTAATAGTACAGTGTAAATAAAAGTGCAAAAACAAATGGTAGTGAAAACGTTGAAAAAGTGTAAATAAACTGTAAATATCAATAATCATTGTATATACAATCAAATTGACTTGTAAATATGCCTGCATTAATAATTTTATGAAAATATTAGTGTCATAGTAAACGCAAATCAATCATAAATATATTTAATGCAGTCAGTCCTAAACCCGAATAAAGTATGAAGGGAAGTTAATTTATTGATTTAACAGTATACAGTTACTGTATAGCTACAAACACAGATTGTGATTAAATTTATTTTCGTTTCGTGTGTAACTGTATAGGTGGTGGTGATATTTATGCAATCATAGTAGTCGAATAAAAATATCCAGTTACAAAAATCACTAGTTTTGAAACAGGTGATGCCGATCAAGTCACTGGTTTCGTTACGTTTCTTGAAAATGACGTCACGACCTTCGTCTAACGAGTACCGTCAGTCGAGAGCGTCCGCATGCGTACCGTCGTCGGTCGACCGACGCGCTATGGAAACATTGAGGCGTTCAGTGCTATACCGACCGTACGGATGCGTGTATCGTCAAGAAAATCGAACCTAAACTTCAATAATATTGTATGATTTTATAGGTATTAAATAGTGTTAGTGATTTAAGTAATTTTTATCAAACATGGCATATGTCGACACCGAACGACTAATTACCGAAGTCCGTCTTCACGAACTTCTGTGGGACAAAGGCCAAGTGTATACAAAGACCGTGATGTCTAGTTAAAGGCCTGGAAAGGAGTTTTTACAGCTTTGTTTCCGAATTTCTGTGGGTTTACGTGATATCTACGTCTTCTGTTCTTTATACGTTTACGTACGTAGTAAGCAGCAACTAAACAATTTGTAAACGCGTCCATTTCGTGTACGTGTTTGTGACTGTACCAGTCCGGCTAGTTTAGTTGCTTAGGAGAGCTCTGAACGCTACAAACTGACGATCGATTATGGGTATCGTCAGGACCGATGGTACGCACCGACACGACGGTTGGTCGAGCTCTAAAACCGGCCTAACGGTTAGCAATGGTCAATAGTTAGGTTTTTATATATAGATTTGCCATACTGACCACGTTTGGCAGGCTGTTTAGTAACCGCCTTTATTTTTATTAATTTAGGTTGTTGGATTTTCTTACTTAAGCACTAGACAGAAAATTAAGGTAAGAAACCTATGAGTAATTTTTTATTATGACATAATAAAAGGTCTTATTTAAATATCTTTATCAAAACAACTTAAATATGTGATTTATCACAAGCACAAGTAAATTCTAAATAATGTTTGTAATTTCCAAAATAACAAAAAAGCCCTCTTTATTACACGTAGGCACATTGCGCGATTTTCATTGTTATACTTAGAAGCCATTATGAATAAAACAAACGTTTATACTCAGGCTCTATCCTGTTTTGAAAGTGAAATTCAAGGTAATTCTGAAACAAAACGGGACTCGGGGACCTTTCACCTTTTCAGTACAGGTTTAGCATACAGATACAATAAGTTCAACTGTTATAAAAGTGAAATTGGGCGTTAAAATATATACCTATGTAAGTACATAATGAATGTGTTTTTTGTTATTTTATTAATACATGTTGGTGTTATACATCTGTACAGTACGAGGCATATCTGCATCATATGTCGCTCTATTGTTGCAAGCTGTATGTGATGTATGACGGAAAAGGCTCCGGCGATCGACTCATGGTAGGAAATTCATTCAAAAACTAAAACCGCCGAACTCAGAGAACATATTCTGCAAAATGAGGGTCTCGAATATGCGCTCATTGGATTGGTGAGGCGAGTCCAGTGTAGTGGGTATAGGCGAATTGCCACTTGCTTGCAGGTGTTTTACTGTATTTTTTCTTACAAAGTCACCCTTAGATACGCGATGGCGTAGCTCATTGATTTTCAAAGTTCTTTGTGAATATCAATTTTGAATAAAAACATGTTGACTTTCATTCCAAAAAATTCAGAGCAACTGTTGCAATGTTGGAAATACCTGAAGAAAACTCTAGCAGTGTACCTAAAAAGCGAGTGTTTGATCATGTGATGTGATAAAACAATGGTTTTGCCGGAAAATTATAACATCGTTTGTAATTCCTTGTAAGTGTAACTCGGTTATAACAGTCATTTCAGCAGCACTCACTGAGTTAATGCGGAAAGTAATTATACTTAATTAACATAGGTGAGTAATTACGTGACTTTTAGAGTATCTACTGCTGCTTGAGACATTTGTGTTGGCTTTATTTCAATATGTTATAGTATTATGTTTTTATATTAAGTAAATGTTTCTTATAGCAAAAAATAATATTTTACCTTCGAAACTGAAGTTTCTGGTATAATTTAACTATCTGTATATATTCGTATTAAAAGTAAAAACAGAAAAAATGTTCATAAAGAAAAGGAAAACTACATTTTATATATTACTAGCTTGCCAGGCAGACGTTGTTCTGCCCTTTTCGACGACCCTTTGTCATGTCCTATTAAAAATCCATAAATTCGCAAAAAAAAATTGTGGGTCACTCATGGGCAAAAAACTATACTATCTCTCAAGTTGGACCAAAGTGCACACGGTGTGCAAATTTGGTAAAAATCGGTTTAGTAGTTTAGGAGTCCATCGCGGATAAACAACGTGACACGTAATTTATATATATTTAGATATATCTTTTTCTGAAACCGATACTGAACAAGACACCAACAAAGCATTTTCAAATTTTCATCATATTTACAAACTGTTTTTCGACCTGTGTTTTCCAACCAAATTTATCAAGATTTCCTTAATAAATAATAAAAGTTATTGGATTCAAGAGGCTTAAAAAATTTTTGCATAATAAAAAGAAACCTATATTGTAAATATCTGATTACAGCAGCATATAAAAGTTTAAATAAATCTATATTATAATATAATATACGTTACGCCAAAATTCTTAGGAAATGTATTTTAAAGGCACAAAGAATACAAAATGAAATACATATCTTAGGCTCAAATAATAAAGGTAAAGCTATAGAAGCTATAGAATGTCATAAAAATAAATATAACTAATAGAAGAGTAAAAACGCAAAAATAACTTGTAAGGAAATAGAACCACAATTCCAAATGGAAGAACCCTAGTAGAAGGATATGACATTGCAAATGGGTTTAATAATTTTTTCATAGATTCCCCAAATAAAGACAAACTAAATATGTCGAATAATTGTATGTGTTAACAATTGTGTAACTTTACTAAATTCTTACGACCCATGACTCCTGATGAAATTAATCAAATTATATTATCTCTTCAAAACACGATAGAAGATTAATCACTCTCAGTCTACATTAATATTATACACAACAAAGCAATGAATGCTAATTAATCATAATTGTGTAGGAGTGCATTAAGTTTTTTTCACTATGAAGTTTGTTTAAGATCCAGGCTATATTGCGCTTTACCATCTTCGACTGCATCACCATTTGCCATCAGGGGGGGGGGGGGGGGGGTAGTAGTCAAGCAATGGTTTATAATAATTTAAAAAAGCGTATTTTTTAATTTCAATTTTAATGCCCGTGTTCATTAGCTTTGCTGACATCTTTATTAATCGCATTTATTCGGAGAGACGTAGTTAATTAGCGACGTCGCCATTGAAAATTCAATTTATGATTCAGTTTGTCCAAAATGTCTATTATTTAACGTAGATGGAATCCGGGCTGAATGTCTCGGGTGGCGTCAATCTCATTAACTTATTTGTGTAAGTAACCCCAAAAGGATCTAATTGAATGATTTAAATTTAAGGTTTACATGAATATTATTCTATGAAGTTTATTGAAAATATAAATTACTGCTTTATATTGTGTGGCGAACAGATCAGTAAATTGAACTGGCAGTGTGCCGGCCATATTTAACCTGAAGAATCATTGGGGTAATAAGGTTTACGAATGGCAGCTTAGTTCCGGTAGTCGAAGTGCAGAGGTTGGGGCTCGACCAGCTCCGCTTTCTATGGGGCCGCTTCTCGAAGAAAGAGTTTATCATAAAGAGTCCCTCTTTCTCCATTAAGTCGGCAAGCTGCTGGCCCCTTGGGTTTTGTTGCCCTATCCCAAATTTCCCTACTTTCAGCTCACTGTTTTTCTTGTGCCCAGTTTTGCGCTGAAGTCTCTCATTTACACTGTTTTGGAAGAGTGCGTGCCTCTGGAAATATCCTCATACACTTCCTCTACCTCGTCATCGGGATGTGCCAAAGTTGGTGCGTAAACTTTTATGGACTTCCGTGAATACAGGTGATTCTGAGTATGAGGTACGCGACCCTCGTCGATTCACTGTCAATCTTTACAACGTTGTTAATGAGAGACTGGTGGACGATAAATCGAACATCTCCTTGGGACTGATGGTCGCCCTTCTTGTGATAGAACAAGTTGCCGGATTCGAAAATCACCGTGCCCTCCTCGTCTCTTCGAACCTCGGATAATCCTTAAATATTTCAGCTCAACTTGTCTATTGATTAAAATTACTTTTACGGATTTTTATCGCGCTTAATGTTAATTATTTTAATTTTTAATTCCCGACGTTTCGGGTGCTTTCCAGCACCCATGGTCACGGGGGACTGAGATGACTGACGTCCCGATGTCATTGTTAAACCCGGAGTACCTTCAGCTTTTTTAATTATTGTTTATGGTCCGATCTATCCAAAATGAACTGACTATATCCCGAGGTCTTGCAGTGGTATGCTTGGGTTTAGTTTTAATTTTATTGATTATAGGGTCCCAAGCAGATGTATCAACTTTTTTATCTCCTCTTCTAGGATCTTCTCGTCAGTCCTGAGGGTGCTTGCGTTGTATGTTGCCAGGTCGAGTCGTCTTAGGTGGCAACCGAACCTCCACCGGAGATTCTTAGAACCCCCTACCTCGCCGTTACCATGGTCGCCACCGTAACCAGGAATAGCGAGGCCGCCGGAGACTGGCTGCCGTCTCTTCGTAACTCTCATCATGGGGGGTATGTTGCCATAGTAGCCACGCTTGGCGAGCGTGTTGGCAACCACAGTTTTTTTTGTTGTACTATTGTTGTTATCAGGAAGATGCTGCTGCCCATCTTCTGCCTGTTCCCTTGTTTCGCCTTTTACGACACCCGTGGGAAGTTATGGGGTAGTGGATATTCTTAACCGCCACTACATGGCAGTATTATTTATGGGTTTTATTAAATAGTCAAAGAATCAATTGATATTGATTGTATACGTGTGTGGCGAAGGAGATGATGGACATCTTCCTAGAAACAATTCAAAATATTAGAAAACCGCAGTTTTTCAATAAGTTAACTGTCGACCTCCCTGCAATACTGCCATTGCAAGTATCCCCCCTAATACGAGAGGCCTATATTCAGCTGTGGACTTTTGATCATGACGATAAACTATATTGAAAGAAATGATTCTTTTGTATTCTATTCAATATGCTCAGTCGTAAGACTTATATAATACCAGCTTATGTACATTATTTAAGACTCCATCCACTACCCGATATAGAATTTTTCAAGAATCTTTAATCAATCGTACCAATTACTTAATATTTTTACTTATTAGTATCATTGATATACAACGTTGAACATTAAAAGCAAATGGCTCGTTTACACGCAGATGACGACGCGATGGAAATAAAGTGTGAGGGCGTGGATGGGACGGACGTGATTTGCAGCTTTTATTTTTACCTTCATTTATTCCTTTTGCCTCTTTTTATTTTGTTTTTCTCTTGTTGATTTAATTTAAATTTTTAGTTTGTTTAATATAAAATATAACATTCATTTTCATTTCATGTTATTTTTTAATTTTAACTAAATGTAAGAATTGTGAACTTTGATCCAATTTGAATACCGGAACTAACGATTTTTGAAATCTTATTACATTGTGAGTCGAGTTTTAAGCTAAATGCGATTGTGTATATTTTTTAATTAAAAAAGGGAGTAAGTATCTTATAACTTCAAATGTCGACTTATAAAATCGAGGCAACGAATAAACGTAATTGACCACTTGGTAATTTCATGGTCGACAAACATTTGACTGCGGGGCTTCGAGGTACACTGTAAGAGTTTTTGTATATTGTACCTATAAATAGTTTCGATTATAGATGTTATTCCATTTGCAAATTATATATGTGTAACGCAACCCAGATACAGAAGACGATTCCCATGTAACGTTTAAAACAGTAACTGCGGCCTTAAAACTCACTTCATTTCGAATTTTGTAAAATTTCGTTACATGACTTCGTAACGTATAAAAACAAAAATAAGTAAGGTAACATTGAAATTTTTACGAAACGTTATAAATGTACCTAAAAGAAATATGTGAAGGCAAGTACATGTCATCATTATTTTGATTACCAGAAAAAAATCAGTGCACATTCAGGAACTACAACAGAACATAGTTAATAATATATATATATATATATATATATATATCAAGGACAAATTTGTTTAATAATCTACTATATTTATATAAACATTGACTTTAAATGAGATTTCAAATTTTTATGCAGAGAAAAAGAAACGCAAGTGTGCAAACTTAACATCATGACAGTTTAATTTTTAAATTCAATTATGAAATGAAATAATTTTTTAGAGATTATTATTAATTAAGAATTAATAATCAGTAAAAGCACCCATGATAATATTCATAATGCCTCTGCATTGGCTCGTTGGGATACTCAAAATGGGGTTGTCAATATCCTATTGAGGAATATTGTTTCAGTTCCTACTCAAATTCATAAAAAGGTTTTTTCCAAATGTCCGAAAGTCGCTATCCCTAGTTCAGCTAAATTTTTACTGCTTGCATTTAATTTTTCTTTCGTTTAAAATTTGGAATTAATCTGGTATAAATAAGGCAAAATTTGATATTGAAAACATTTTAAAGTGGCCAGTACTTTTTTAGTTGGTCAATGTTATTAAAAATATCCTTATACCGTGTTGATGTGTTTATTATGTGATGAGTAAACGGCAGTACCGCTCTAATATTAAAAGTGTAATCATGCATTTCAAAACAGATAGTGTCCCTCGTTGGGACAATATATCGACTAAATTTCTTAAAATCTGTAGCCCTGTTGTTGCGTTCATAACTAGCTATCTTATAAACCTGTGCTTTCAATTAGATCTATTCCCTGCGCTCCCAAAAAAATCTATTGTTACTCTGGTTCATAAGGATGGGTATAGTGGTGACGTCGACCAATTTCAGTCTTACCCGTGATTTTAAGTCATTGAGAAACTCATTAGTACTCAATTACTTAATTATATAGAAAATATCCGCATTATCTCTAGCTCACAGTTTGATTTTAAGCCTGGGTTATCTACGGAGGACTCAGTATTGTCTATCACGTCCCTTATTACAGATCAAGTTGACCGGGGAAATAAATGCCTAACTGCTTTTCTGGACCTCTAAAAAACTTTTGATTCCGTCTGCATTCCCACCCTTGTACGGTAAACTGGGTTGCGTCGGTGTTCGAGGCGTACCGCTTGAAATACTAAGCGATTATTTGAAAAAGCTCACTCAAAGAGAAAAGTTTAAAATAACGTGAGTAGAGACATGGATATAAACTTTGGTGTACCCGAGGGCAATGTCTTTGCTCCAAATCTATTTCTATCTATATAAATAACCTCACCACATTGAACGTGGTAAAACTGCACTTACACCAACGATACTGCGATAGTTTTTTTTTAAGAGTGAGAAGAACACGGTATATGATACGACCCAAAATAATCTCTCTTAAATTTCTGACTGGCTAAAACAAACCTTCTAACATTAAACATTAATAAAAAAAACTATATGTGCTCCTCAGTAAATAATAAAACTCAACCGAAAAACGATATTACAGTAAAACTACGGTTGTCGCCGGAAAAAAAGACTGACATTCGATTTCTCGCCTTTTATGCCATAACGTTATAATATTTTTGATAGAATAAAGAGCATATTATTAAATTAGATGATTCTTTATTGGCCATATTTTTATTTAGATCTGTTATTTCCTATATGGATTTGCAAAAAGTGAGGCAGCTGTGTCAGGATCGTGTTAAATGGAAGTACGTAATCTCCGCCGAATGCCTGAGAATGTACATATGTTATGTATTTTTTAGGTAAACATTTCACAAAATTATTGATAATTCTATTCGTATAGAAGTTAATCCTTACTATAATTCATTCAGAGCGGCTCATTGAGGTTTAACGTAAATGCGCGGCAGCTTTTTTGAAAGTTAAATTTGGTATTCAGTTCACTCGCCACGTAAATTGACGAATCAAGCTGGAATGTCTCGGACGGTAACAATCTACCTAAGACCGATTTGCTTAATTAGCCTAGGTAGGACTTATAGTCTGTTTTTAATTGAAATATTTTTTCGTGGGTTGCCCACGAAGCAAAGTCACGCAAAGTAGAATTGAATTTTACGTAATTAACGTAATTTTATATGTTGTGTTAGTAAGTGCTGTTAATTTTCAAATGCATAATAAGATAATGTATTTTGGATACAAAAAGAAACACTAACTTTGCGTTTTTTTCCATCCAGCTTCATAGCAGTTGCTTAAATTATAGGATATAGATACGAGGGCATACGTAATGCTGTATAACATTGTATATTTCTATAGAATATAGATGAGTGAGATTGAGAGATTCTATGGGCAGCTGTACACATCATCGTTGGAGCCACACGCAAGTGTGAGTAACGATCCAAGAGCAAGTCTTATCCGACACTATTCCGATGACATCCCGGACGTCAGTCTGAGCGAGATTAGAATGGCTCTCCACCACCTTAAAAACGGCAAGGCCCCGGGCGAGGATGCAATTACAGCGGAGCTTCTGAAAGCGGGTGGAACACCGGTACTTGAAGTCCTTCAGAATCTCTTCAATTCCGTCCTCCATGGTGGCACTACTCCGGAGGCGTGGAGCAGAAGCGCGGTGGTCTTGTTCTTTAAGAAAGGCGACAACGCTCTCTTGAAGAACTACAGACCGATTTCCCTTCTGAGCCGCGTCTACGTGCTGTTTTCGAGAGTCATTACGAATCGTCTCGCACGCAGACTCGACGACTTCCAGCCTCCCGAGCATGCCGGTTTCCGAAAAGGCTTCAGTACCATAGACCACATACTTACCCTGCGGCGGATTGTACAGAAGACCGAAGAGTACAATCTGCCACTTTGCCTGGCATATGTGGACTATGAGAAAGCCTTTGATTCCGTCGAAATTTGGGCGGTGCTACAGTCCCTTCAGCGGTGCTAAGTTGACTGTCGGTATATCGAAGTGCTGAAGTGTTTGTAAAGTAGGGCTACAATGGCTATCCGAGTACAGAACCAGAGTTCGAAACCTATCCAACTGCAGAGAGGTGTAGGACAGGGTGATGTTATATCCGAAACTTTTCACCGCTGCGTTGGAAGACGTTTTCAAGCTACTGGACTGGAAAGGATACGGTATTAACATCAATGGCGAGTACATCACTCACCTTCGATTTGCCGACGATATAGTCCTTATGGCAGAATCGCTGGAGGATCTTAGCACTATGCTCAATGACCTCAATGGTGTCTTCACAACGGATAGGTCTCAAGATGAACATGGACAAAACAAAGATCATGTTTAATGTCCATGTCACATCTATGCCGGTAGCTGTTGGGAGCACTATGCTCGAAGTTGTTGACGAGTACGCTTACCTGGGACAAATAGTCCGACTAGGTAAGTCCAACTTCGACCGAGAGGTCAATCCACGGATTCAACTCGGCTGGACAGCGTTCGGGAAATTACGACACATCTTCTCGTCAGGTATACCTCAATCTCTGAAAACTAAAGTGTATAACCAGTGCGTGTTGCCAGTGATGACTTACGGATCTGAGACGTGGTACTTCACTGCTGGCCGTATGAGGACGCTCAAGGTCGCTCAGCGAGCTATGGAGAGGGCTATGCTCGGAGTTTCTCTGCGTAATAGACTCAGAAATGAGGATATCCGCAGTAAAACCAGAGTGACCGACATAGCCCAACGGATTAGTAAGTTGAAGTGACAATGGGCCGGCCATATAGCTCGAAGAACCGATAAACGATGGGGAAGAAAGGTTCTCGAGTGGCAGCCTCGTACCGGTAGGCGTAGTGTAGGGCGACGCCCACTAGATGGAGAGACGACCTGGTAAGACATGCAGGAAGTCGATGGATGCAGGTGGCTCAAGACCGTGCTTTGTGGCATTACTTGGGGGAGGCCTATATTCAGCAGTGGACTTCTGAAGGGCTGATGATGATGATGATGATAGATCAGTTATACGTATGTCAGTATATGTAGTTCCAAGAAAATTATATAATTCTATACATCCTATGATTTATGAAACTCCTGTGAAGCTTGGTGCCGGTTCAGATTTTAGAGTTGAGAAGTTTACGTTTCATTGGAGAAGTCGACAAACCCGAACGTATTTTGTTTAGCACTTGGGCCCCCTTTTCACATTTATGTGTTTAGTGTCAAAATTTCAATATATGTCCTTTTTATATCCCACTGTATTTAAAAGAATTTCGGTTTGTGTGTGTACGCTCATACGTTAGCGTAGTTTTTTGCTTCCCGTATCTCGAGATACGAATGATGATGTCTTCTCAAAACCAAATTCATTCGATTTTTCTTACTCAATGAATATCTCTTGATATAAAATCTATTTTGTATCTTTTTAAACAGATATGGTCAAATGGATGAGGCTCGAACGATCTGTTTATCGCGGAAAATTCGTCCATAAATGCCAAATCTCTAAGATAGGTTATTGAGAGCAGCATTACCAGAGTAAATTTATACAAAAGAAACTAAGTTGAATGCGCTATTATGTACTACGTACTAGAGGCGACACTGCATTCAGCTACTCTGTTCCACTCAACTGCGGTGCATACACCGCACTTAAATCAGTCGCTCGCTAGGCGCTTGGAGAGTTGTCACGTGTTGTGTTGATATAAAAAAAAATCTCTTGATAAAAATATGCCGTCGTGTGTACTTAGATATTGCACAAATAATTCAAGAAATGTCAGTAAAAACCAAGGTATTACTTTTCATCGGTTAATAAGATACTTAATCAATAAAAAAGTATTATAAATTAATTATAAAACAAATTATTCCTAAGACGCCATCTTGTGCCATGTAATATAGATTATGAAATTAATTTGTTCAGATGCGACATTTCTGTGGGTACTTAAGTATAGGATTTTTTTTGTAGAAACATATATCAGTTATCATAATTAGGCCAATTTTTTATATTTAAATCTGCTCATTATTCTTTTATACTATTTTTAGGTTTCCACATAAAAGTCAAAGTAGAATGAATTCGTCCATTTTTAACTCTCGCGTGCCCAGTATTTATAAACGACGCTTATTCTAATTTAAATAAATATATTTGTAATTTAAATTTTATATTAATAAGTTTTGTTAAACATACATTTAGTATATTTTTTTATATTTGACATAGATACCTTTTAAAATATTCAGATAAAATATCATTAAAATGTAATTGTGATATAATATTAAGTAATATTATATTAAATAAGCAAATATTATATACGAAATAAATGACAAAATTTGAAAATTGTTCTCTATATAGTTTACCTATTTAACAATACAATCTGTTATTACCTACTGATCATTCTACCTATGTTTATTCTATGATAAAAAAAAACCAACCGCGCGAACACAGAGTAGCGCACATGTTTTGTTTGAAATAGCTGTTCTAGTACGTAAGTACATATTACTTCAATGAATGTGCTGTTACTTAATTTTTAAGTTTACGTTTTTCCTTTTGCACTTCACTTTTTTGCAAGCGACAAAAGCTACACAATTATGACTTATAGCTGCATGTTTGCTCTTTACTCAACAAATGATGCAATTATTTTCGACTTCTCTGGCTGGCTTTTACGGCTTCCGACGTAAGTCTACTTAAGTCGAAGGTAAATTGTACCATTAATAAAGGCATTCATCCGAGGCTTCTCGACTGCATATTTTATTTGATTGTGTAGATATATAGGTAAAAAACTATTAAATACTATTAACCGGTAATAATAACACTCACCAAAATGGAATTTGGAATGCTTATCTGCTAACCAAGCGTACAACTTGTATATAAGCATTAAATTTTTTATAGACTGTAACAGTAACTGATATAAATCTTAAAACCTCTCGTCATCATCATCCCTTCACAAGTCCACTGCTGAACATATGCCTCCCCCAAGGAATGACACAAAGCACGGTCCTGAGCCACCTGCATCCATCAACTTCCTGCATGTCTTACCAGGTTGTCACTTCATCTAGTGGGGGGTCACCCTACAATACGTCTACCTGTACGAGGCTGCCACTCGAGAACCTTTTTTCCTAATCGGCTGTCCTTTCTTCTAGCTATATGGCCGCCGGCCTATTCCCACTTCAGCTTACCAATCAGTTGGTCTATGTCGGTCCTGGTTCTACTGCAGATATCCTAATTTCTATTTTCTCAAATTCTTAAGTTTATCTTATAGCTCATAGATAATCTTAGCTTATAGAGAAACCCCGAGCACAGCTCTCTCCATAGCTCGCTGAGCGACCTTAAGTGTCCTCATACGCTCAGCAGTAAAGGATCACGTCTCAGATCCATTAGTTATCACTGGCAACACGCACTGTTTGTATAATCTAGTTTTCAGATTTTGAGGTATACCTGGACTTATCTAGTCGGAATATTTATCCCAGGTAAATGTACTCATCAATAACTTCGAACTTAGCGCTCCCAACAACTACCGGCATAGGTGTGACTTTAAACGAGGAATGTATGAATGAATGAAAGTGAGGAAACCTGCATGTCTGAGGAATAAGGAAAAAAATATTTCGACAACATGTGAAGTTCGCCAACACGCGTTGGGGCTACGCGGCGGACACTTCCTTGCCCTAAAACCTAAGACATTAGGGGAGGCCTGTGGCACTGCTGGGCAGCGGAACGTATATAGGCTGTAACTTTTATTAGCACGGCCGGTGTTTAGAGCATCATCAGTACTGTCATCCGCATAGCAATGAATGTTACCGGTTTGCAACATATCATTGATATGTAGATGAAAGAGCGTTGGTGATAGCATGCAGCCTTGTGGAATACCAGCATTAATAGGCTTGTAATCGGAACATGCACCGTCTACTAAGAACTTGATGCTCCGATCTGCAAGAAAGCTGGTGATCTAATTGCGCAATTTCTCGGGAAGCTCACAGGAAGGGATCTTCAAAAGAAGCGCTTTGTGTCAAATCCGATCTAAGGCCTTCGCTATGTTCCAACCCTATTGCCTCCGCCCTAAGTCAGGTAGAGCAGAAGAGCACCAGCAAAAGATTGCCTTATAGGGGCGATATTTGCTTTAGTTGCCACACTTGGCAAGCGGGTTGTCAACCGTTGTTTTTTTTTTAATTTGTTGTTAGAAGGGCGCTGCTGTGCTCTCGATATGGGGTAGAGGATATCCTTCGCCACTTCGCGGTTTTTTGTAAAATATCTTTACTCTATCAATGTTTATTATGCTGTTACACAGCAAAAATCGTTATAAAAAAAACATAAACACTCACGCCTGTCACCCAGAGGGGTAGGCAGAGACTACGGACTTCCATTTGGCACGATCCTGACATACCTCTTTCGCCTCCTTTACATCCATATATCTACGCATACATGCTCGTCGATAAAATAAAATTTTCATTTTTACACATCTACATTTTTAAATATTCGAAAAAAATAAAATTACTCATTGTAACAGAACAAATTAACGAATATCAACAGAAACAAAAACAAAAAATCAACAGTAACAAAAACAACAGCAAAAACAGTAACAAACTAGAGAACGTACGGGAGCATAAAAACGGACGTAAGTACACTTCGACGTTGCTATCGGTACTAAAAGGGCGACGCTTGAGGCGCGGAATGAGGGGGCGCGGCGGGAGGTAACGGCATTCTTGAAGTGAACGACTAGTAATTGAGCAACTAAGGTTCTCCAAAAGTTTGCCGTAAAAATTATTTATTCCTAGCTAATCAAAAGTCCACTGCCAAACGTTTTTTTATAGGACAGAGTGACAAACGAGCACACAGTCCACCTGATGGTAAGTGGTTGCTGTGGCTCATAGACATCTACATCTATCCTCGATTACGAATTAAAATGCAGATGGGTTGTCAGTCACCCGTGAGGACTAAGATGGAATGCTTTTTTTCCAGTAAAAAGGGTCTCCGGTTCTCTACACTCACCATACTAAACACAGCGGCATTACGCTACTATTTTACGCTGGTCTTCTGTGTGAGCGTGGTCCTTCCCCGGTCGAGCCGACCCATTCGTGCCACAACTGTACTACTAATATAACTGCATTTTTTAAATGTATTTATTCGCAATATATTATAATATTATTAAATGTTAATTTCAAGCTAATCAAAAAGGAACTCGGTAACATCATTATTTGCAATTCATTACAAAAGACATTTTGTGGTCTTGCGAGAAAATTAGCTGGAGCTCTTGGAAATTCAATTTGCGAACCGTGTTTGTCCGCAGATTCTATTATTTTTCAATGGTTATATTCAAAAAGTCTCAGATGGTTTCAACGTAATTTAGACAAATTTCTTGAAAACAAAATAAATAAACGTTATTATTTGACGTTAATATTTATATTGTTTTATTTTTATTGTTGTGTGTTAAGTTTGGTACCATTTCTAGCTTTATAGAAATAAAAATGAATAAAATTATTTCGTATTTATTATAAATAGAAAAATGTTTGCAGCATTGGTTATTTGTATTGTATTTAGTTCTCTTGTGTTTAGTCACATTAAATAAAACTCCTTACGTAATTGGTTGTGTCATTTTTATCTATCTATTAGCTAAGATTTTTGACGTCCTGCTATCATAGTTAACCCAGCCCGGTTACCTTCAGTTTTTAATATTATTTTTTGGTCCGATTTATGCAGAACGAGTTTACGGTGTCTTGACGTCTTGCAGTGGTATGCGTGGGTTTGGATTTAATTTTGTTAATTATAAGGTCCCACGCAGATGGCAGCACCCATCCATCTTCTCTATTGAAATTAGGATGTATTTAATTTCAATAGCCTCGCGTGTCATCCTTTATAGGAATTGGTGTTCTTTTGCGAGGATTTGTGGTTTGTCAAATCTGACGTAATAGTGGGGACGATCTTGAACATGTTCACCGACTGCAGACTTCCCGGAGCGTCGGTGCTTCACGTCAGCTGTTTGTTGTTTCACGCGGGTTTTTATAGATCTTTTTGTTTGTTCTCTGTAAGAGAGACCACGTTCTAGCTTGTACAATCCTGCATCTTGTAGAGGAATATTACACTTAATGGATGGTAAAAATTGACTTTCTTACTTTGACAGATGGTAAAATTGTGAAAGAGTTGCCTACGTACCGCTTGTAGAATCTTGGATTTACAGGAGCAGTAAGTAAGTGTAAAGCACCCGAATCGTCAGAAATTAAAAACAAATAAATTAAACGTGATAAAATCCGTATAGATAGTTTTATTCAATAAAACTTTTCTTATATAGTATTTTATGAGTATATGGTAATTTATGAGATGCTTATAGGTAACGAAAAATGGACTTTGACTGTCAGTGAGAGTGGGATACATTATTTATGTCTGCATTTAACAGTCCACTGCTGTACCTATATAAGCCTTAGACATAAAATTTTACATAGGATTGCTGATCGCAGAACTACGAGTAAACACTTCGTCGACACGTCTTACATGCTGCTTACTGTCACTGATCAGGATATTTTGGATATGACGGTGACGATGGACGATTTTGGAAAAAAATATTTTCAAGGAAACTTTTACTAAACTAAAAAGTACAAGGTAATTTCTATATCATTTAATATCTCCTAACATGAAATCAGGGATTTAACTCTCCGATATACTTTATCTTAACACCTACTTCAGAAACTTATGTGAATTGTTTTATTGATTTTTTTACTTTTTAGAGCCGGTTTTTACTTATTTTAATATTTTTTATTTATTTTTACGATATAATGTGTCGAAACGAACCACACAAGTATCTTGTAATATTTAGGTAGGTATTTACTTTTTCGTTGAAGCATATTGGACATATACGCCAACGAATCAAAACGAAATCTATGAGAATGAAAGGCTTTTGTGTGTCAGCCTCATACAAGAAAGCGTACTTAACGTAGTGTAAGAAAATACTTGGCGATAATTCGACTCGTCGCGACACAGACCTAGAAAATGAAATAATTTTATGAGCGTACATGAACGTACACGGACGTATGGCCTACGTTTGTGTGTTGATAAGTTTGTAACGATAGTATAGTATCGATCGGGCAGCGTGGTGTCACTATGTGATTAACCATACTCTTGTACACCTATTCACTACATAATAAAATTCAAGAGCGTGTTTTTGTCATGTACGCCTTATGGTGGCCACACGAGGTCAGTTAAACTGATTAGTTCAAACTAAAATTGTTGTAATTTTTTAACATATCGAATTTTCGATATATTCATAAATAAACTTATATGTAAAACTACGATATTAATATAGTCGTATTTATAATGAGTGATATATCGAAAATCCACTATTTTTAAAAATATCAAGAGTTTTAGTTTGAACTGATCAGTTGGAACGATCAGTTGAACTGACCGTGTGTGGGGTCTATTACGCACATTATTTACTCAGCTTCTTTAATTTACTCAACTTCTGCAGTACAACAACAACAGCTTCTCGTTATTTACTCAGCTTCTACCTTCGATCAATAGTAATATAATTGATCAAAGGCACTACACTAAAACAACGGATAACGGATTAACAAATTTGTTTTTTCAGTTCAGCTTCATGGAGTTTTTTTGCCATATTTGCCACGCGTGGCAAGCGGATTGGTAACCGCAGTTTTAATTATTTTGAGTTGTTATCAAGAGGATGCTGTTGTCCGTCTCCCGTTTCGTTTTCCCTCTGTGTAGTGCGGTATTAGAATATCCACTACCCCATATCGTCCCGAGGGAATTTAAGAGGCGACAGCGGAGAAAAATAGGAGATGGGGCACGCCACCCTGTCTCATTAAATTGTGTAGATATATTATTTTTAAAACTAATACGTGAAGTAAAAAAAAATAGTATTAAGAAATACGTTATTTTCTATTTATTAATGTTGAAATTCCAGCAAGTTTCTTTTGATACGTTTACTAGGATTTCGGTCTCATTTTCTGACAAGAAATTCTTTCGGTTAGGTAACACATTCTAAGCTACTTCTGTCGCTAAGGAGCAGCGCAACACTAGACTATTTAGAGAGTCATGAAAATTACGATTTGTTAGGCATGACATTTTTAGTTCTCAGGTATGACCGATCTGTAGTTATTTCACGTAAAGTTGATATGTATTAATCACTTACCATTAGATATGTTACCGGCAATGCATATAATTTAGTCACTGTATAGAATACCTGGTCCTTCCATGTAATGCCGTGCTTGCTCAGGCAATGTATAAAATATGGAATCTATCGTTTACCATTACATACTTTTCCTAGGTATAGTATGTAATACCTAGATAATGTATAGAATACCAAGAGGAGATCAGGTAAGATATAAAATGCGAACAAATAAAACATATTTTATTTACTGAAAATCAACTTTACTAAGAATTACAGTCAAATTTGACTAAAAATTGTTTATTAAATGTCAATCAGATTAAGATTTAGAATCGTTTGGCAGCAGGGGCAGAAGAGAGTGTACCGTACACCCCGTCACCATGAAAAAGTAATACACCGTTATTGAGAAAAATTAAAAAGAAAATCCCTTAGACCTCTTAAAATCTCTCTCCGATAGGAAGGGGGAGAGGGATCGGGGATGTCCCCTATCACAACTTTAAGGATTTATTTCGTGCTCGTGAATTTCTGGGTAAAAAACAACTATGAATCCTTCTAACCTAACTCGACTGTAAATATTTCTGGGCGGTAAAAAACAAGGTAGGCTCGGTTAGGTTTAATCATGTCTTGACTGGGGACGTCATTTTCATAAAATCGTATATGACAAGCCGTGAACTGCACTCTCGCTATTCGGTTATTATTCTCATATTAGTCAATACTGTTGGCGACGAGTCTATAATAATATATCAATTTATTAGTTAACCGATTACGAACGGCTTCTAAAAACAAATTATCGAGCAATAATATTCTAATAAGAAAACACTTAGTTGAATCTTATAAGAAATATCGAATTGGTGATTTGAAGGTCTTGGGTTCGATTCCCAGGCCGGACTAGTTTGTCGTTTTCTTAGTAATATTTTCTTAATAAATTCATAGAGGGAGTTTTT
The DNA here is from genome assembly GCA_036936625.1 of Parnassius smintheus behrii. Taxonomy (NCBI): domain Eukaryota; kingdom Metazoa; phylum Arthropoda; class Insecta; order Lepidoptera; family Papilionidae; genus Parnassius; species Parnassius smintheus. The sequence goes on along the minus strand of JAUPFT010000020.1, from coordinate 13,320,082 downwards.
AGGATATAAATTATGTTTCCGGGTTCAGTTCCCCGGTTGAAATCACCTTTCCAATAATGTTAATTTAAAGGAATATTAAAACAAAGTTAGAGACCAGGATTTGTTCCCGGTCGAGATGATCACTTTGTGAATAAATAGAATTAATGGAAATTAATTGCATAAGTATTATCTTATATGAGTTTGATACGTTTTGTATGAAAACAAAATGTCTGTTTTCAATGTTTGATTCATGAAATATTTTGTCTATGTTATCTGATAAGAGACATGATAACTGATAAGAATCTAGTTAGAAATAATTTCCTACAATTTGGGAGTCGTGTAGAATCAGTTGTTCACCTAGTATTGGTTGATAGCCGTGTGTGCTGAATTTGCCATTTTTGCCGACAGTTGAAAGTCGTGTGAGAATTAGTTGTTCAAAGAGCGTGAGTTCATAGCCGCACGTTAACTTGAGGAGGTCAAAATAAGTAGAAATTTAAATATTTGCAAATTTCAGCAATTTATGTAAAATTGACTTGTAAAATATTTCAGATTGACTGTTTGAGCAAAATAGGTGAATTCTGTGTTATTTTCATGTGAAAATTCCTTTGGATTAGTGAAATATTGATAGTTTTGTGTAAGAAATTTAAAAGTGTTTTTAATAGTGAAGTGTATAGGAAAAATGTAAATTAAACTATTGTATTAGTTAAGATATTTATAATTTCAAGTGAAGAACATTGTTTCAACCTTATATGTTAGATATTTAAGAATTCTAACTTGGTGCATATGTTGTAAAATGGGCATATTTTGTTGAATAAATAAAAGGTTTTTTGTGATATAAAAATGTAATGTATATCATAGTATAGATATATTTTGTGCTATCTTTATAAGTAAAATGTACAAATGTATGTCTTATACAAATAAAGATATTGGGCAAACCGTGAGAGAGTGATAGTACAAAATGATGTAATTAAGTGGCGCAATCGCACAGAGGGCGCGGCTCTCTTTCGCGTATAGTTTTGAGGTAGCTCAGTAAACGAGTTTTCTTACAAATCGTTCGGGAAAGGTTCGGGAAACTTCGGGGAAAGTTCGGGAAACTTCGGGGAAAGTTCGGGAAACTTTGGGACAGTTCAGGACCAGCAGTTTATATAATAATCAAGAAAGAAAAAGTGCATAGGGAAGTAATAGGGAAAGTAATTACTCTCTCACGGAACGGTTTGAAGATAATTACTGTTTTATTCCCAAGGAATCCTTTACCTGAAAAATACAGTCCACTGTGTCGCTATTGCGGCACATATTGAAGAATTAAGGCGTTGGGACCGCGACGACTTGGAAGATCCGTAATCCCCGCCTGAACCTATTTGAAGAAAAGGAAGAGGTCGACGCCCTTGTGTGTTACTCCGTTGCGGGGTTCACATACGTTGTTTCCGAACCCAACGTAGGTGTCATAGGAGGTTAGGAAATCCGCTGCTGAACCAGCCGGATCAAACGACCTCGCTCTATCCCGAGCCGGGTTCCTTTTAAAATACGTTGCCGGTTAAACATTCTGTGTTATGTATCTGTAGAGTGCCTAAGTAAAGTATAAAATAAAAAAAAATTGTACATTACCTGAATGTTTTAAGTATTCTATACAATACCTAGGTATTCTATACAATACCGGATTATATAGATTGGCGGTGACAGATACGCTGTTAATTTGTTTCTCACTCTAATGAAAACAATATTTTCCTCTCATGTTGGACATGTCTGAAATAAATGTAACTGACTTACCGAGCAACTACTTCACATACGGACCTAATGAGATCTCAGAAGTCGACGAGACGAGACTCAGAAATGACTTGAAGTAATAACATTAAGCTGACAACTTCTCGCACCTATCTCGAATTAAAGTTGCGTTGTGTGGGTTAAACGAGTTTAATCTTGCTCGAGATGGTGTAGATATGATGAAATAAATTTGTCGTTTTTTTACTCAACCTTAAAAGAAGCATTTTATGTTTATAATGTTATATTAATAAGAATACATTATATAACATTTACACCTTAAGGCTATTCGTTTATTTTCAAATCTTTTCTTTAAGTATTATACTAAAAGTACTTACGGTATGTAATTATTTTCTTTATTTGAATCGTTTTTTTAATGCAGTACGTGAAAATATTGAGCTAAGAAGGTTCCGGGTAAAATAGTTACTGATGTAAAAAATATCTTAATATATTACGTTCTTGAAACGGATTTTAAATTCTGATTTGTTTCTTTTTTCATATTGTTACATTGATACTTTATTTATGTTCGAATTTTTAAGATTCTTCTTATCGGGTAGCTAATCCCAAACAGACACGAAAGCTATTTATTAAAAATGTGGTAAAATTGTGAGTTTTAGATATCTACTTAGTTTGAAGAGCTACTCACTTCCTCCGACTATTGTCTCGCATCTAAACGCAGTAAGATCAGGAGAAATCGACTGTGATGATTCCTTATTTAAAAACGAACACGTGCCGATTATCGACGATGGTCTGTATTTTATATAGCTGAAGTTAGTGGCGTTGGTTTGGGTATTGAGGTAGTGAGTCATGTTGACCTCATTAGAAGTTATAATAGACAGTGCTCGCAATTTATGCGTGTGGGGCTCTACTAACTAATTAATATATTATACTTATTTAATATCTATGCGGATCTTAGATAATTATTTTTTATATTTTCATTATAATGAATTTCCGTTAGGTGAGGATTAGTAGTTATATGGAGGATATAGCAGCCTCTTTAATATCAACCGTACGGGCACGCGTGCTAAATAAGGAAGGAGCTACTGGTCCATCTAAGAACAAAGCAGCAGGATTATTGAGTTTGTTTATCTGGTTTTCTTAAGGTATAAAAACAAACCTACTTCGATCTTGTTTCGTTATATAAGGATGTTGATACGAACAAGAATGGATGGCAACCATTCTTATTAACGCCATAGAAAATGGGGCGCCATAGACACAGAGTTTACCCATCGTCTGCCATATAGGACTTCTAGGATATAATGATAAGTAAATGTGGAAATGATGAAGGAACTCTGTGGGCCGTTATTATCCAGTCTATGGTAGTGTGTTATGCGTATCATAGTTCCGATATATGACGAAGAGATGAAAAGCAAACGAAAAAAAAAACCTTACGTTTTGTTGGTTGGAGAGAGTGGAGATTGAGTTTCCAATGAAAGAAAAAAAAACAAGGTTCGGCGTATGCAAAAGTTAAAAGATTGTATTATAGAGATAAACACAATTGACAGAAATACTTTATTATACTCGTATAGTAACAGCAATCATAAAATAATCTCAGATTCATTGTGATTGAACTTTTTTGTCATTTTAATGTGTTGTCTCTGCCCCAGACTACTTTTAAAAAGAAATTGCCAGCCATACATTTTCCAAGGAGGCTTTTCATCCTCGTGTTTCGAAATTGTGACCGCTACGAGCTTTAGAAGTTTGTAAGAGTTCCGTGAGGCGGCGTGCGGTCCTTGACACACAGTTAAAAGGGCTGGAGAGTGACGTGAGAGGCCGTCGTTGCGTTTGTTATTTCGCCGCTCTTTCGCACTCTACAAACACACGACTCTTTGTTTCCTATCAAAATGAAAATGTAACTTATATGAGTACATTTACGTTTCTTATGTTTATTTGTTAATAGCTCTTCGGTATAACAAATTTACATTTTAAATGTTGGTTATTTTGGCAATGTCTGTATAGTGTATGAAAAAATAAAACGGTGTTTATTGTATTATTGTGTAAAGTTCACGTATTTTTTGTATATCATTACGTTTATACGTGGTAGAGCCACGCTGCAGAGCTATATTATGGTTGTAGCACGAATGGGTCGGCTCGACCGGGGAAGGATCACGCTCTCACAGAATACCAGCGTAAAATAGCAGCTTAATGCTGCTGTCTTTCGTATGGTGAGTGTAGAGAACCGGAGACCCGTTTTACTGGAATCGAGGCGTTCCATCTTAGTCCTCAGGTGTGACAACGCATCTAAATTTTGATTCTCAATCCACTTTAAATGTATATGTCTACAGGCCGCAGCATCCACTTATAATCAGGTGGACTGTGTGCTCGTTTGTCACCCTTATTATAAAAAAAAATTAAAGCTTACATATGAAATGGTATGGCTTACATATGGTGGTGAGCCTTAAGTGCTGATTTACCACGTGCTCGGCGGTGAAGGAAAACAACGTGAGGAAACCTGCATGTCTGAGGAATAACAAAAAAAATATTTCGAAGACATGTGAAGTTCGCCAACACACATTGGGGCAGCGTGGCGTACACTTCCTTGCCCTAAAACCCTCTCAGAAATGAGGGGAGGCCTGTGCCCTCAGTGGGACGTATATAGGCTGTAACTTTATTTACTTTACTATGACATATGGGAGTGTAATTCTTATTCTTATACTTATATCTATTCCATAAAAGTTATATTAAAGAGTCTGTACAATATTGAAAACAAACTGGCTTCTTTTAAGCTTAGGCAGTCATTTGCAAGATATTACGACATGATAAACCATTAAAAAAACTCTATCTCTCCGCGCTGGTCCAATCGTTTGGAATGGCTTGTCCAATTGTAATGAAACCTAACGAAAAGATAAAGAGCAAATGCTAGGAGGGATCTAGTCTATCTTATCCGACAAATTTGTAATTTTTTTTAAATCACTAAAAATTGATAAAATAACGCCTCATTAATAGGTCCTGTCGAGGCGAAACCGATGTGGGTCTCTACTTTTTAGTAAGTCATTAGTTCACGACTTAATTTTATATCCACTGCAGCCTTTTATGTTCATTCTAGAACGTAAGCTTTACCCATATATTACCTAGTATCGTCACATAGAGAGCAGATAGTAGAGAGATTTTCCCTTAGTTTTATGGGGTTAGTGGCATGGAAAGGTTTTTGTATAAAGTGTTGCTTAAAATTTTCTTCGTTTCATATATTTATCCCTTACCCTACAAATTACATGAATGAAGTGCCCTTTTCTTAGCAGACAATAGTTAAGTGGGTCGAGCCGAGTGTAGCTCCGAGATATAAGGCAGAATCTCTTAGAGCGTATACATTTTCTATCTTACACCAGACATCTTTAACATTTATATCACGTTTGTGTACAGTATACGCTGAGAAATAGTTTCTTGCACTTTTATTATTTTAATGATTTATTTTAGAATTCCATATGAAAACTATAAAACAGCGCCCTACTAATATCTGTCTGATCTGTGTAATACTAGTGTCTGTCCGTCTGTATGTCAAGGATTCGGAGAAGAATACGAATATGTTTTTTTCCTTTTATTTATTTTTATTTTGAAAAATAAAAGAAAGGGAAGCCGTCAAAGTTGTCAGTTTCATATCGCACGAGGGGCGTTTAATGTATTCTCGGTATGGGTATGTACGATAAAATTATGAAATATTTTGTATCTTTTAATATAGTCTCCCATGACATCGATACGTTTACTTGTTCGTGAAAAAGCTTTTCTATCCCCTGGAAAAAATATTCTTCGTCTTGGCCTGATAAAGTGATTAATGCTTATTTGACTTGAGATCGTTATCTTTTTTTATATAATAAAAAGAATATATCTAAAATAAATGAAATAGTCACTAGATCATTCGATCTGGGCTGTATGGTGGGTGATTAATTTCCCCTTGTAAAATCAAAATAGGAATTATAATTATTTATTCTAATCATTGTATTTAATCAACAAAGATTGCAAACATTCATTCACCCTCAATGAGGGCGACAAGCCACGGCTGCTAATCCACCCGCCACGTCAACACAGACAATTTATTTTCAACATAAATTACCAAAAATTATGAACGATTTTAATACTTGCTTGATGAAGTCCTAAAGGAAGAATTAGTACGTTCAATTAATGTGTACTAAAATTGATTTATGGATTATCCATTTAAAAATTTATAAATTACGATCGCTAAGCCGTGACTTCTTTAAATTATTTGACTACGATTAAGAATACTCCTTTTATAATTAAAGACATAAGTGGATGAAGGTGATATGTCGCATTTTCAGGTTTTTGTGTTTTTTTGCATAGATGAAGGTGATATGTCGTTATAAAATGATTTTAGACCTTAAAACTATCGATTTAAGACGTATTTCAAAAATAGAAAGTTGATAAAGGTGTTATGTACAGTTTAGTTTGAAAATGGTACTGGATGAAAGAGGTACGAGCCCATATCACTGCGTTTTTGATAAATAAAGTAAAAGTTTTGTTTTTTTGTCGTGGAAGAAAGTGACATGTACGAACATAACACTTTCTTCCACTCAGCGAACGATAGTCGAATGACACGACATCACTTCTCCGTGAATGAAGGTGTTATATAACATACATAGCACCTTCATTCGTTCACGTCAGTTAATTGTTTTGATTTTCGTTGTCATTAAAATTATCACATTCTCGCGGGCTTTCTAACAGAGTGCGTATTGTAGGGTGTTTTGTGTACAAAAATATTATTTATAATAGTGAATTAACGTTGGCAAAGTGGAAAAGTAATGGCAGGAGGCAAAGCAAGGGCAAAATTATTACTGGACGCTGCTGTCGGTCACCGTATAATAGCGGATCGCGGAAGTGTTGAACTTAGAAACGCACTTCCAAGATTTTTGGAGGTAGATCCACGTTGTCAAAAACAATTCATGTGCCGAACAGATCAAAAACTTTAACATGATTGCATTGCATCAATACCTTATATTAAAAGGATATTTTAAAGTAATAGACCACAAATTCCCTGAGGTTGGCCATTCTTATTAAGAGTCGGATTATGATTTCGGTAGGATAGAAAAAAACATAAACGTAGACACTGACGCCTGTCACCCAGAGAGGTAGGCAGATACTACAGACTACCATTTGGCACGATCCTGACACAACTCTCTCGCCTCCTCCACATCCATATACCCACGCATGCATGCTCATCGGTTAAGGGTACTTCTAATTTGGTCCGTTTTCAATATATCGCCAATTTGGTCGATAAACTTTCACCTAGGACGTCCCTTTCCGACTCTTCCGTTCACTTCTGCTACATAAATTTTCCTTGTCGCTCTTTTCTCATTCATTCTTTCCACATGACCAAACCACCGAAACATTCTTTTCTTAATCCTGGTCACAATATCATCTTGCAAACTACACTTTTCTCTTATCACACAATTTCTTTAACATATTTTAGTTCAGCTCTAACATACTCCTTAACGACCGCATTTCTACTGCGTTTATTCTACTCTCGTGCTTCTTCTGCCACACCCAACTTTGACTACCATACGTTAAAGTGGAGACCAACACAGCATGAATTGCCATACGTGGCTTTTTTGACATATTCTGACTCTTCACAATAGAGTGTACTCGTCCTTCTATATCCTTATCATATCTCCCATCCCTGCTAAATACGCATATCAAATATACAAACTCATCTACTTACTCGATCAACTGATAGAAACGATAGCAAAAGTCCTTAGGAAACACGATGCAGTTTTTGTTCTTGAACAATACATGAATATTATTTGTAAAGCTTCCCGAAATAATACAGTCACTGATATGAGAGGGCATTTCAGAAAAATTGGTAAGTTACAGGAAAAACTTAATTTGTTTAACAGAAAAAAGGACGTAAACAATGACAAAGTAAGTTTTAGGGATGGTATTAAACGGATACGCGTAGATGAATATGGTTCCTACCTATATAAAGAAACATACGATGAAATGACCCTTCAAAAAGTTGGACATTTTAAAAAGATGATCACAGTTGCGCTGTTCTGTGGAGATTACGCGTACGAACGGAAAATATGGTATCGTATCAGTGGAAAAAAAAGAACATTTACGTAAAGCCAGAATATAGGTACTTCTATGAGTCGATTTTAATTGAAAAATAGTATAATTTTTTTTTTTATGTCAAGACCGATCTCTGTTTTATTAGCTTACGTTTCTATTTATAAAGTTTTAAGGAATATTTAAGTAATGTTTACCTTTTTGTAAAACTTTAACTACATAATGTTACTTAACACCAAATTTGAAATAGCTAAAATGCCAAAATGTTTTTAAAATGTTAGTGAAAGAAAGAGTTATGTTCAGTTTTTTTCGAAATTATATACCACAAAGTATTAAAAAAGTTTAATTGCTCACGTACCTTAATTTTTTTAAGTTGGTTTACCCAACTTTGCATTATAGTTTAAATCAAAAACCAATTTTCTAACGACTTATCTCAAAAAAAAATAGTGAAACTTCAATCTTGATTTACTCAAAACTAGTAGAATGCGAGTTATCACCTTCATTCACTCACGTCTTCAAATAGTGTTTGTCGTAGTTGTATTAAGTACAGTGGCGGTAAATACTCGATAAATTTGAAGAGTCGATTTAATTTTGGTAATGGTATGGTAAGGCTCTGTTCGCACGATTTTTGTAAAAAACTTAGGTTTTCGAAATATTACAAAGTAAACTCAGATCTTATGTTTTTATTATGAATTCAATAAATATTATAAAGTAAATGGTCTTTGATGTTTATCGTAAATCTAAATACATAATACCACATTAATGAATCCTACCTAGGCGAAGTTCCGCGGGGTTTCTTGCTGGTTCTTCCCAGGACAGAGGTTTTTTTTACTAGTGATAAATAAAAATGACTTTCAATAAGTATTATGCAATAATCTTTATTAAATAAAATTCATTAATTTCGTTGTATTTGATTTAGAAAGGCCGGTTAAGTGAGATCTAGGTCAAACATTTTACGTGGTAGAGCCATGCTGCACTTATATTAGTAGTACGAGTATAGTTGAAGCACGAATGGGTCGGCTTGACCGGGGAAGTACCACGCTCTCACAGAATACCAGCGTCAAATAGTAGCTTAATGCTGCTGTGTTTCTTATGGTGAGTGTAGAGAACCGGAGACCCTTTTTATTGGAAATGGGGCATTCCATCTAAGTCTTCACGGGTGAAAACGCATCTGCATTTTGATTCGTAATCGAGGATAGATGTAGATGTCTATAGGCCACAGAAACCACTTACCATCAGGTGGACTGTGTGCTCGTATGTCACCCTATATATATATATATATATATATATATATATATATATATATATATATATATATATATATATATATATATATATATATATATATATATATAAATGTGTGTGTGTGTGTGTGTATATAAAATAAACATTGATGTTGACGTTATTAATGATTTGAAAAATCAGATTTGCTGTAAGGTGATGGCATTTTAGACCAAAAGGCTTTACTTCCCTAGTTGTTTATCATCATTACAGCTTTTCAGAAATTCCCTACTAAACATGGGCTTTCCTCAAGGTACGAACGTTACAAGACGTCCTAAGCCACTAGCATTCATCTACTTGTTGACGTATGTGCGTGTCTTCCTGCGTTGTTTTCACGTTAGAACTCATATTCAAAAATAACACGAATTTTCTTAGAGTAAAGCAGTTAAAATAGGTATAGCGATATTACAAAAAAAAAACAAAGTTACGAAAGATTAACTGATTTTGAAAAAGGAATTTGAATTCATTTGATCTTAAAATTCCAAGTCAAACCATAACTCTAAAAGTATATATTATAGTACGGTTCAAAGTGGCCTTTTCACAATATGGAGAATTTGGCGAAAGCACCACAATTGCTTGATTTTCAGTTTGTGTTCAAAACGTATGCGACTCCATTGTTTTGGAGCACAAGGAGGTGATGGCGATTGGCCAGTAGTTGGACGGGTCAGAGCGGTCGCCTTTTTTAGGGATCGGGTGGACGTAAGCCATCTTCCATGATTTTGGGACTACGCCTAGGGAGTAGGAGTACCGGAAAAGACGCGTTAAAACCGGTGCCAACTCCGGAGCACACGTCCTCAGCACAATTGGGGGGATTCCGTCAGGCCCACTCGACTTGTGGATGTCCAGGGAGAGGAGTGCTTTGCGAACCGAGCGCTGTGTGAAGTGCACTTTCGGCATGGAGCACTCACACCGCGGGATGGTCGGCGGCGTACTCCCCCCGTCATCGAGAGTCGAGTTAGACGCAAAGAAAGAGCCAAGAAGATCGGCTTTCTCCTTTGCGGTATGGGCCAGTGAGTCTTCCTCCCTGTGTAGAGATGGAAGAGATGGCTGACAGAGATTCCCCTGGACAGCCTTGGCGAGAGACCAGAATGCACGGGTTCCAGAAGGAAGACGAACTAGTTTCTCGCCAATTCTGCCTATGTGCTCTGACTTTGCAATGCAATGACTCTTTTGAAGGACCTAGAGGCGGAATTATACTTCTTTTTTAGAGCGCTGGTGTTTACATCCCAGGACGCTGATGCATCAGCCCACGCTTGGTAGCACTCCTGCTTATAGCATAATGCTATTTTACAGGAGCGACCAAACCATGGCTGAGACTTGCCTCCAATGGGCACCATAGAGGAAGGAATAAAAAGTTCCATACCCTGAAGTACCACATCAGCAACAGAATCTGCAACAACGTTGGGATCATCCGGCGAGAAGCAAACCCGCCCCCAAGGGTAGGATGCAAAGAAAGACCGCATCCCATCCCAATCGGCTGACCTATAGTGCCAAACACGGCGGCAGCCTGCAGAATGCAACCGCGATTTCAGCGTGAGTGGCACCACACTCCGGACCAGACAATGGTCCGAGGAGCCTAAAGGGGCGTCGACGGAAATCTGATATCCGTCCGGGTGAGAGGTCAGCAGAAGGTCCAACAGGGAAGGTGCATGATCCTCCACATCGGGAATCCGCGTAGGCGAAGTAACCAGTTGTGTCAGACCATATGCCAAGGCAAAATCATGAACAGATCTCTCCGCATGATCGGTTAAACGTGAACCAAGCCATTCGGCGTGATGGGCGTTAAAGTCGCCGAGGATCACGATCTCTGCGGAGGGGATCTACTGTAGCAATGAATCTGCAGCCATTTGGACGTGGTCGAAGAGTCGATCTGTTTCGGCATTACCGCTATGTGACCTATAGAGGCATCCGTAGACGCGCGGATGGTCGTCGCTGTCTACGCGTAGCCAAAGGATGGACAGGTCCGAACCTTCAAGTCTGCCGAGGCATCGAGAGCAGATGTCCTCTCTGACGTTAACGTTGACGAAACGCAAACTCCGGCCCGAGGCACAAAGGAGTGTTCCAGTTTGTACCCCGGGTAGGAGAGATACGAGACATCAGCCGGAGAGGATACCTGCGTATCGGTCAGAAAGAGCAGAGCCGGCCTCGCCGTCTCGAGATGGTAGTGGACGGCGTTTAGGTTAGAGTGAAGTCCCCTGATATTGCAGAAATTCACGGACAGCGTGGCAGGGGTCGCCTTGGTCTCGTTGCTCCGTTTGCCCCGAGCAGTTGTAGTCTTGAGCGAAATTTTGCCCCCCCCCCCAGAATACGCGGGGCAGCCTGAGCACCCGCGCTCAGAAGTGGAGAAACATGGTCGTGGATGCTCAGCGAGGGATTCTCCAGGGGTGCTGGTACCCTCCTGTGGTAGTCGATCATTATTTAATTCCGCTACCATGTTGATGGGGGGGGGGGGATTTGGGCCTCCGGCCACCTGCACTCACCAGACGAAACGCGGAAGCAGAGCTTCCACTTCACGCCGGTATTCTGTGAGGTCGTGGTACCACCCCGGTCTGAGCCGGCCCATACGTGCAACAGCAAAGCTGCCGCGTGGCTCTACCACTGTTAACTATGATAAATACATAAGCACGGTATATACTATCCCTTTTTTCTTTTTTTTTCTTATTATAAACCAGTACCGTCACCGTTACAGCCTACTAAAGTTCACTGCTGAACATAGGCCATCCCCATAAACTGCCTTAAAGGGGGGATATTTCCCATAGTTGCCACGCTTGGTAAGCCGCTTGGCAACCGCAGTTTATATTTTAGTCGTTACTAGGAAGACGCTGCTGACCATCTCTTAATTTGTTTCTCTTTGTTGCCTCTTACGACACCCACGGGATGATGGAGTCTAGCACCACCGCTACTTCACGGTAAAAAGTTATAATTACATCATTACAATTATTATTAGCCGGTGCTTGGCTACAATCCCAACTTGTAGTAAGTGGTTATGAAGCCCTAGATGGTAAATCTCACTGTTTTAGCGTAACAATTCAACATGTTTAAATTTTGACGGCTCCGTGGCGCAGTGGCTTAGCAATGAGTTACAGAGCTAAGGGCCGCGGGTTCGAATCCCGCACGAAACAATTATTTGTATGGCCTACAAGTAATTGCTCCGGATCTGGATGTTTGTCCTTGAGAAATTTATGTATGTAAACTGCCCCCACGATACAGGAGAAAATCCTAATGTAGAGGTAACTCTTAAAAAAAACAACTGATATTTCCGGTTAACTTGAAGATGCCCAAATAGTAATCGGAAGAAAATAGAGACATACTGTTTTTATATCCAATTATCAATCGAATTATATTCTTTCCTAGCCGATTAAAGGCTAATAGAAAAGTACTGCCAATACTCTAAATATCAAACGATTATTTCATCTGTAATTTACATTTGTGTACCTACCCGAAGATAGCAGTGTCATAGTACTTACGAATTAATGTCAAATTATATAATCAAATTATTAAAAGCAAATGCTCGCTACATTAGTTTGTTTAAAACAAAACAATTCATGACAG